>JABWTJ010000258.1:1122244-1164715 GCA_016801875.1 Solanum sitiens
AGGGTCCACCTTAAGGTGCGGTGCAATTGATGAACTTGATGTTACTTAGTATGGTTTGAGTAGTGACCCTGAAGGTCCTAACAATGTGAAATGAAGATATATTGGAAATGGGTCTTATGTTGTAGGGTTGATGTAGCTTGAATTGCATGTTTGACCTAGTTTATGTCTAAATGAAGTATATGATTATGAGAAGTATGTAGAGTGTGTAGCTTGATGAATCAAGGTTAAAGTATGAGTAGAACTTGATGATAATGAAATGATGCTTATATGCAAGGTGTGCACATGTACACACACACTCTTCTAAGATTTGTATTATGTCAAGTTGAGCAAAAAGGGGAAATCTTGAGGTGGACACACTTCGTGAGTTGAGATGTAGTGTCTAGTAACAACCTCTCCATTTCCTAGTGAGCTTCCTATGATAGACTTTTATGTTGAGAAATCCGTGTGGAGTTATGCCTAGCACCGAGAGGATATGAAGGGGAGGTGGATTGCACTTCGTTAGTTGAGATGTTGCAATCCAAAGTACCTCTTGAGATGAGTACTCCTCGTTAGTAGAGAGTGAGTTACTTAGTAACAATCTCCTTATCCCTTAACTATGTGCCCACATAGGTGTAGCTATTGGAAAAGCCATGTAAACGCTAAGAAGCATGACCTTACACTAGGCATGTAAGGATAAGGATCCCTCATCCGATAGGGGTTAATATCGGGATTCCATGTCTAGCTCTCATGGTCTTTGTCGGTTAAGCTAACTCCCACAAAAGAATTGATTTGAAACTAATTATCTTGTGTATTGTTGAAATTGTGTATGTATTTCGTGAAGTGCTCAATCCACATTAGTTACCAAGTAGGAGCATTGAGTGGGAGTAGTAGTATGGGATGCTATTCTCACATTGCACTTGGTGTGACCTATACCTACTATGGGAGAAGAGTACTTTCATGAAATCTGTGTGAATGAGTACTATGGTGTAGTGTTATGGAGGATTATTGTGGAGTACTTGAGTAAATGGAATCCATTAGGAGTACTAAGTGGGAGTGGTAGTATGGGATGCTACTCTCACATTGCACTTGGTATGACCTATATTTCCATGAGTGTTTTGCATATGTTAGCCAAGGGCGTGGATTTGATTTCTAACGAAGTAAGCCTAAGATTAGGTAGTTTTAAGGGTCGCTTTGGTGTGCTTTGAAGGGAGGTGTAATGAGAGTCCCTTCTTGTCTCACCTTAGGGAGTCTTAGAATAACCTTGGGTTAGGGCAACTTCAAAGAAAAAGGGTTCATATGACTTGGACCGTGCCTTTCACTGTAAGGTCTTCATTGTAAGAATTCAAAATGTTCACTATGATGCTTTATTCAATTTTATTGCAAGTTTAGCAAAGTTAATTGAAATGTTCCTTTTGTTTATTTTAAGTTTGGTAAGATAGCCATAAAGTGTTAAATGTTGATTCTTATGTGGGTTTGCTTCTAGATTCATGAAGGTTATAATTGAATTGCATAAAAAGCTATCTTTACTAAAATGTCCCTTTTTGCATGTTTTTGCATATGCCATACTTAGTACATTGTTGTACTAACCCCATACTGTTTATACCGTATGAGTATAGGTTGGAAGCCTTTGGAGGATCGAAGTTGAAGCTTGGGAATTCTATCTCTCAAGACTTGGGTATGTCCTCATATATTCGAGGACATAGTTTTTATGTTTCTTAGTTTCCTTATTAAGACTTAAAAATGTATTTATTCTATTGTAAAGGGCCGTGTCCCTATGATTCTAAGTTGTGTCTTTAAGTTGGCTTGTGACGATAAGATTTCCTAGTATTTATGAAAAGACTCCTTTTATTATTATTATCGTGAAAAGTTTTAATTCCGCACTACTTTTCATGCTTTATGTTATGAATGCGAGTTAGAGGGCTTGTACGAGACCCCAAAGGGGTCAAGTACGCCGGTCACGATTTGAAGGTTTTCCCTAACTTCTAGGGGGTGCTTTCGGGTCGTGAAACAAACATAATCATATTCATCACGAAAACATAACATACACCTAAATCTACCAGCAGTCATACCCAACCTACGATTCATTGGGAGCTAGCGACAGGGGCATGCAAAAGGGGGAACAATCCTAGTTTTCAGACTGAATAATCTCAACCTTAAGGGGTCTCTTGGGAAAGGGACCAAGAGAGAAGAGAACTCATACCTTTTTTGACGTTAAACCCTTGACTTGATGCCCAAAAACATAACCCAAGATCACGTCTAAGCCTCCTCAATGTCAACTCCACACGAATGACAACCTCCCTTGGCCTAGTGTGCGATTAACGTTTGTTTTCTTGTGATTTCCTGTGAGTTCTTCAAGTGTGAAGAACTTGATTTATTTTTCTGTTCTTGTATCTTATTTTGGCAGAGACAATACATTAGAAAGAAGAAGAGATATTGAGCGTGAGAGTGGACAGATAAACGTGAGAGAGTGGGAGTTGTAGGAGGCTTAGGAGTCTAGTTTTAGGACTTAGTCAATAAGGTTTTGTTTATTTAACAAAAATCTGATTTCTATTTTATTTTAAATTAGCTAATGAATAATAATTATTAATTAATACATTAATTCAATAGATTAAATAAAAATCACTTTAATTCATTGCTTCCACCTAGGTTCGAACCTGGGTGGAGCAAGACTTCACTTCAAGAGCCCATTTTCGGCCCTCTCTCCCCAAATTGCCCCTCCACCTTATTAATTAAATAAATTATATATTTAACGTAATTAAGATACTACCCTTAGCCAGGAAAAAGACCATTTTACCCCCAGACTCTTCAAACCTAAGATTTCCACTTTTTAAGTCCGATAAAGACTCCTTCGAGTAAATCTTCGTATTCGAGAGCCCTACATGGTTGGACCCAACCTTTCCAAGCTCAACTAACTCCCCAAGTTAGTTGGCTTGGCTGTAGCAAGTGTTCTGAGGTCTGGTTCTATGCGCATCAATCCGTGTGAACCCTGGTCTAATCATAGGTATTCTTGACACATTAGCATTACTTATCTTATCCTTTTTTAGGGTTGTTACATTATCCCCCCCTTAGGAACATTCATACCCGAATGACACTACTATTATCTAGCGTAATTCCAGTCGGATCATAACATAATCACTATGCACAGTCAAGCAATAGCAACAAAAATGGAGAGATAAGGAAACTTAGACTTAAGAGTAGGAAGTCTAACCTCAAGAGCTGAAAAGATGAGGGTAGAGGGATCTCATATAAGCCTCGGCCTCCCACGTAGCACCCTCAACAAGATGATTTCTCCACAATACCTTCACTATGGCAATCTCCTTGTTCCTCAGCCGCTTGATCTGTTTGTCTAAAATCCTAACAGGTACCTCTTCATAGGACAAGTCTTCATCGACCCCCAAACCTTCCACAGGTAGAATCGATGCTGGATCACCTAGGCACTTCTTTATCATGGATACATGAAAGACTGGATGGACAGAAGCTAGCTCCGCAGGCAATGCCAACTCATAGGCCACCTCACCCACACGCTGTAGGATCTCGTATGGCCCAACATACCTCGGACTCAACTTTCCCTTCCTGCCAAACCTCATCACCCCCTTCATAGGTGATATCTTCAGATAGACATAGTCACCAACATCAAACCCTAAGGGCCGTTTTCTATTATCTGCATATGACTTCTGCCGACTGTAAGTAGTAGCCAACCTGTCCCTAATCACTCTGACCTTATCTAAGGCCTCATGAATGATCTCTGGACCCAAAATGGATGACTCTCTAAGCTCGAACCACCCAACTGGAGATCTACACCTCCTACCATACAGTACCTCAAACGGTGCCATCCCAATGCTGGAGTGATAGCTATTATTATACGAGAACTCTATCAAAGGCAGATGGTCATCTCAGCTACCCCTGAAGTCAATCACACACACTCTCAACATGTCCTCTAATGTCTGAATGGTGTGCTCTGCCTGCCCATTTGTCTGAGGATGAAAGGCAGTACTAAGCTTTACCTGCGTGCCCAAGCTCTTCTGGAAAGATCTCCAAAAATGTGAAGTAAACTGAGCTCCTCTATATGAAATGATAGACAAAGGAATCCCATGCCATCTCACAATCTCATCAATGTAGAGTCTCGCATAATCCTCGGCCCTGTAAGTAGACTTCACAGGGATAAAGTGGGTAGACTTAGTCATCCTGTCCACAATAACCCATATGGAGTCATGCTGTCTCCTAGTCTTTGGAAGACCAACCACGAAATCCATATTAATGGCCTCCCACTTCCAAGTCGGAACCTCAATAATCTGAGTAAGACCGCCAGGCTTAAGATGTTCTGCCTTAACCTTCTGACAATTAGGACATTTGGCCACATATTCTGCAATGTCCTTCTTCATGCCATCCCACCAATAAATCTACTTAAGATCATGATACATCTTGGTGGAACCTGGATGTATGGAATATATGGAACCATGGGCCTCTGCAACAATCCTGGTCCGGAAATCATCCACATCTGGTACACACAGCCTGTCCTGATACCTAAGTAATCCTTCACCTCCCAAAGAAAAAGACTGATTCATCTTTATCAACACTGAGTCCTTCAGGTCCATCAACACAGGATCGAGATGCTGACCCTGCTTGACTTCAACTACCAAGGATGATTCAGAACTAGGATGAACTGAAAAACCCCACTAGTAGAGTCAACCAATCGCACACCCAGTCTGGCCAGTCTGTGTACATCTTTCGCCAACTCTTTTTTCTCATCCTCAACGTGGGCTGTACTTCCCATGCTCATCCTCCTTAAAGCATCAGCTACAACATTAGCCTTACCTGGATAGTAGTGAACTTTCACAGTCCTTCAACAGCTCTAACCATATCCACTGACGTAGATTCAACTCTCTCTGTGTGAACACGTACTGGAGACTCTTGTGCTCTGTGAACACATCCACATGCACTCCATACAAGTAGTGACTCCACAATATCAGTACAAATACCACAGCTGCCAACTCCAGGTCATGAGTGGGATAATTCTTCTCATGAACCTTGAGCTATCTGGACGCATAGGCTATCACCTTACCAACCTGCATAAGAACATAACCCAAACCAACCCTAGATGCATCATAGTAAGCAGTGTAATTCTCACCACACTTACGCAAAGTAAGCACCGGGGCTGAAGTGAGTGTGTCCTTAAGCTCCTGGAAACTCTTTTCACAAGTCTCCGTCCATTCAAACTTGGGCTTCTTCTTAGTCAAAGCTGTCAGTGGGGCAGCAATGGAAGAAAAGCCCTCCACGAACCTGCGGTAGTAACCAGCCAATCCCAAAAAGCTACGGATGTCAGTGGGAGTTAAAGGCTTTGGCCAGTTCTTCATAGCCTCAGTCTTCCTGGGATCCACTTCCACGCCCTGATCGGACACAGCATGACCCAGGAAGGTCACTGATCTAAGCCAGAATTCACACTTGCTGAATTTGGCATACAACTGATGCTGTCTAAGTACCTGCAAGGTTAGTCTCAAATGTTGTTCATGCTCTTCCTTGGTCCTAGAGTAGATGAGGATGTCATCAATGAATACTATGATGAAAGAATCAAGGTATTCATGGAAGACTCGGTTCATGAGGTCCATAAATGCAGCTGGTGCATTAGTGAGACCAAATGACATGACTAAGAACTCATAATGACCATAACGGGTACGAAAGGCTGTCTTTGGGATATCTCCATCCCTAACCCTAAGCTGATGGTACCCTGAACGAAGATGAATCTTAGAGAAAGAAACTAGACCCTTGGAGCTGATCGAACAAATCATCTATTCTGGGAAGTGGATACTTATTCTTTATAGTAACTTTGTTGAGCTGCCGATAATCAATACACATTCTAAGTGTTCCATCCTTCTTTTTCAAAAAAAACACTAGAGCGCCCCAAGGGGATATGCTCGGCTGAATGAAACCCTTATCAGTGAGATCTTTTAACTGCAGCTTCAACTCCTTGAGTTCAGCTGGAGCCATCCTGTAGGGAGGATTTGAAATTGGTTTAGTATCGGGTTCTAAGTCGATACCAAAGTCAATCTCTCGAGGGGGAGGGACTCCACGCAAATCATCAGGAAATACATCTAGGAACTCATTCACTACAGGCACTGAGTCTATGGAAGGAATGTCATGATCTAAATCATTAACACTCACAAGATGACACAATAACCCCTTGGACATCATTTTATTGGCCTTAAGGTTCGAAATCAACGGATTAGGACAACTCGAGTTGTATCCCTCCCAGACTAGCTCCTCTTCATTAGGGAAACGAAATCTCACCACTCTACTACGACAATCCAAACAAGCATAACAACTGTGAAGCTAGTCTATGCCAAGAATAACATCAAAAATCATGTAGGGTTACTCAACCAAGTCTGCACACATAGTCTTACCACTTACATCTTTTGGGCAATCCTTGTATACTCTATCAGTTCTTACATTTTCTCCTAAAGGTGTACTAACCACTATAGGATCATGCAGAACGTCAGGCAATATCTCAAAAGTGAGAGCAAGCAAAGGAGTTACAAAGGAAAGCGTAGACCCTGGATCAAGTAAAGCATAAACAAAAGTTGAGAATACTTGCAGCATACCTGTGACCACATCAGCGGACTTCTCCTGCTCCTCTCGGACCTTCAGGGCATAGAACCTGTTCCTCTTAGGAGGCTCGGCTACTGCTGCACCCTGTGGATTAGGCCTAGGCTGAGCATTACGTCCAGCCTGACCTTTGTTCTGTGGGCAATCTCTAACCATGTTCCCACTCTTACCGCAACCGAAGCAGGCATTAGCGCCCTGTCTGCACTCTCCACTGTGAGCACGACCACACTTAGCACAGTTATTTTTGGGATACTGCATCTCACCTCCATTGCCCTTCTTGGGCTCAGGTCTGCCTCCTTTAGGTGCTGTACTCCTCTGAGAATTAGAGTTCCCATAACTCTGATGTCCCTTCTTGAACCTGGGCTGCTCACGGACGCCAAAATTATTTTTGTGGCCTCCATGGCTGGGACCTGCCTGATCTTGAGGCTTAGGCCTCCTAGCATCACGAACGCCCCTCTTTTTGTGGATGTCCTCTACCTGCTGGACATGCATCATCAACCTAGAGAGGTCCATGTTATCATGGAGAATCGCAAACCGACACTCCTCCAGATCTCCGTTGATTCCTGTGAGGAACCTGCTCATCTCATCCCTGCTGTTAGATACAAGGGAAGTAGCATACCTGGATAATTTAACAAACTTCAGTACTCATCTCATCCTTGCTGTTAGATACTAAGGAAAGTAGCATACCTGGATAGTTTAACAAACTTCAGGGAATACTCCCTGACTGTCATTGATCCCTGCTTAAGGTTGATAAACTCCTCAACCTTTGCCTCCCTCATCTCCCTGGGAAAGAATCTCTCCCGAAAGGCTGTCTTAAACAACTCCCAAGTGATCGGAACTCCGCCCAAAGCTCGGCTATCCTGCCATATCTTGCACCAAGTCTGTGCAACATCCTTGAGCTGATAGGAAGCCAGCTCAGCCTTCTCAATATATGTGGCCCCCATAGAAAACAAAATCTTATGCACCTCATCCACAAACTCCTGGGGGTCCTCTGAAGTCTTAGACCCTGTGAAAATAGGAGGATTCATCCTCGTGAAGTCTCTCATCCTGTCAGCCATGCTACGAACCGGTGGGTTCTCCCTCTGAACATCCTGCTGGTTGACCTGGGCAGTCATAGCCTGGGCCTGCATAGTGATGGCATGTGCCATCTGGGCCAGAGATGCCTGCACCTCCGCATCAGTCAACCCAGCTGGGTTAACCGGCATAGCCACTCCTTCAGCTGGAGCCTGGGGTGGAACCTGATTGCCCCTAGCAGCTGCACCTCCTCTCCTCTGACCAACGTTCCTCCTAGTATTCATTCTCTGAAAACAATAAGAATTGATGTTAGACACGCTTATAACACCAAGAAATAAGACAATAGGAAAAGCACGATATGATCAGAAGAAGGGAAATTTTCCTACGCATCATGCAGTCTCTAATTCAGGATAGTGGTTCACTTCACTACCATGACTTAGAAACTACTCAATGTGGTTGATGTGAACTCATTATTCTCGGAATTTAACCTATTGCTCTGATATCAAATTTGTCACGACCAAAATTTAGACCCCAGACGAGACCGGCGTCGTTGACCTCTCAGAGGTCGCAGACAAGCCTACATAGGTCATTCTTACTTCATCTAGGTTAATTTTAGCGGAAAATTTGAACTTTTTGTTTCCTTATTTCATGCTAAACATTTTAAACTTAACATCATAGGTGTTCACAAATTAACCATCTAATATAGAGATAATCAAATGAAAGAAACAATTCATAATTGCATTAAACGTATTTTACCAAAACAGCACCAATACAAAGTATGAAATGAAAGTGGGAAAGAAACACTAGTGGAACATTCTCCACTAGCTAAAGCCTACATCTAAGCTAGATAATAATGGTAGACATCCTCGAAAGCATGAGGGCCTACCAAGTTCGGATGAAAGCTCCACATCCGGATAGCTGCAACGTCAACCTGTAAGATCTAGCGTACACCTGTGCCTGCACCTAAAAATATAGAGTTGTATGGGATTAGTACACACTTGTACTAAGTACGGGTATATGCAAACACACACCAAGGACATGCATGAGTAAGAATAGCTCTTCCCTAACAACATGATTATGGAAAGTCAATTCAGTGGACTTGCCAAATTGGGATTAGGAAAGTTAGTGGACTTTCCAAATTTGGATTAGGAAAGTCAGTGAGCTTCCAAAATTTGGATTAGGAAAGTCATTGAGCTTTCCAAATTTGGATTAGCAAAGTCATGCCATGAGAGTAACACGCATCATCATACTTATCATATTGCACACAACACATAACATCTTACACATAGCACATATCATATTGAATATAGCATATAACATCTTTTATAACATTCATTCATATGCCATGAGACCTTGGAATCATGGACTTTACATTAAGACTTTCCAAAATGAGGGCTCAACATATGGGACCTCAACTAGGGAGTCTTCATTGGCAAACACAGAGTCTGCTTCGTTCATTCATACGTACTTCATTTCATTTCGTTCATAGGCTAGTGTGAACACCATCTATACCTAGGATGTAGTTTAAGACTTTTATCGGGTTTGCTGTGCAATGATCAAGAATAACCTAGTGTCATTACCTGAGTCTACCTCACCTCTTGATTATCCTATCCTAACACCATTTGTATCGTTCATTTCATTATGTTCATCATTTGAGGCTGGCCTCATTCATTCATTGGAAACTTTAACTTTAACCGAAATAGATCATGTGAGCATCATGAAATCCAGTGTCTCCCCCACACCGAAAAGAGGTGGAATCACCGGCCAAAGTGACCAAAAACATGCTAGCGTACATGGGAATTTAACCCCGCCAGATCCCTATATTGGCAGTATAGGTTCCAAGACTAGAAGATATAAGGAGACCCATACCCGGCATGCCAGACAGTCTCATCTCATGAGATTTACGTGAACCTCCGTCCTTCCCAAAATAAGGCATCACCGCTCATAGCTAGTCTATCGGTGCTCAGTATAAAGTTCCATTACATTCAACTCATACGTCATGGAAGCTGGCTTCTAGTATGAGGACATCATAGCTCAATAGATGATTTCTCATCTGATCATTAGTATTAAGTGTGCTAATCTCAATACTTTCATTAGAGTGTTCATAGAGACTGGTCTTTTCATTAACTTTACACTCTCATAGGTGAGTACGTTTTGGTAACATTTATTTAGGCTCATTTGAGATTATTCTCATCTTTTACATTAGCCTCATATTATGTTGTCACCACATTCATTAACATTAGCACATTTGCTCTTCATAATTACTCACCCCATTTTATGTGAAATGTTCATTTCATCATATGCCAATGCATTTGGCCATTTGTGTGTTTCACACTCTTACTTAACCCTTCTAGGCTTTCATCATTTCATTACATAATAATTATTTCATCGTATGCCAATGCTCTTGTCCATTTAGTGTATTTCACACTCGCACTTACCTTTTCTAGGGTTACATCATTTCATTACATACATCTTAGTTTCATTTATTTTTAAACATATGCTAGACTTATGGGTCTATACATACAAGCCATGAGGCTTCATTCATAGTTCGTTAAGTGACTCATATCTTCCTAAGATTATGTAGTACAAGACTTATGCATCTTGTATGTATGCCAAGATCTCAATTTTGATCTAAGTAGGTTGCATTATTCTTGAACATTTAATTCACGTATGACTTATGTATCAATACGGAATTTGGGCAAGGAAACCCGGTTTCAAATCCCTTGGAAAACACTTTACATTTTTCATTTATTTTATTTTGGTCCACATGACATTGGAGCCCTAGATCGAGCCCCAACATCAATATTCCCTCTTTATTTTTCTTCTTGGAATCTCCTCCTACTTTGCCGAGGGGTTGTGGGATCGAACCCCCACAACCCCTTTTAATTTTTTAAATTTAATTCTCTTGTCTCATTCGAATAGACCATGAGGTTGTGGGATCAAACCCCCACAGCCTCTCTTTATTTTCTTTTATTTCGCAGCTACTGCCTAGAGGTCGTGGGTTCAATTCGCACGCCTCACAATTCTTTTTCTTCATTTTTTTCTCTTAACTCCCTTCACTGCCTTGAGGTCGTGGGTTCGATTCCCACGCCTCACCTTCCTTTTCTTTTTATTTTCCTTTTCTCCTTTACTCTCCTTCACAGCCTTGAGGTCGTGGGTTGGATTCCCACGCCTCACATTTCTTTTCTTTTCTTTTTCCTTTACTTCCACTCGCTGCTTGGAGTTCGTGAGTTCGATTCCCACGCCTCCCATTTTATTATATTAATTTTTTGTGCTTTACTTTTCAGCCAGCACACCCAAGATCAATTCCCCTTGACCCCATTTCCCTTGTCACATTTTTAAGGTAGTTCACGGGTGAGGTAACAGGTTCGAATCCTGGTGGCCTCATCCCTTTACACTCAAATAATTTCCAGATTTATTCATCATTATTTAGCCTAAACCAAACTTGTAAGTTTGCTGGAACTTTAGTCATTTTTCAGCGCATTTTCACCAACACTTTCACTTGAACTCTTAGGGAAATTCATAGAACATTTAATACGTTTTGGGGTGCATTTTTCATAAATTCGTTTAGCCAAAAGATTTGTACTCAAATCAGCCACACTTTCATTTTAATGAAAATCACAATTTACATAGGTTTATGCACGTAAAATAACGAACATAACATTATCAAATTTGGAGCCTTAACCCGAGGACCTTAGTCACTGTAACATACTTGCACACACACACTTGCACATAATTTTGAACACATGGTTGTCTTTCATGCGATTTCAAGTACACAAACATAATCATATTCATCACGAAAGCATAACATACACCTAAATCTACCAGCAATCATACCCAACCTACGATTCATTGGGAGCTTGTGACAGGGGCATGCAAAAGGGGGACCAATCCTAGTGTTTGGACTGAATAATCTGAACCTTAAGGGGTCTCTTCGGAAAGGGAACAAGAGAGAAGAGAACCCACACCTTTTTGACGTTAAAACCTTGACTTGCTGCCCAAAAACTTCACCCAAGATCACGTCTGAGCCTCCTCAATGTCAACTCCACTCGAATGACAACCTCCCTTAGCCTAGTGTGCGATTAACGTTTGTTTTCTTGTGATTTCGTGTGAGTTCTTCAAGTGTGAAGAACTTGATTTATTTTTCTGTTCTTGTATCTTATTTTGGAAGAGAGAATACTTGAGAAAGAAGAAGAGAGATTGAGCGTGAGAGTGGAGAGATAAATGTGAGAGAGTGGGAGTTGTAGGAGGCTTAGGAGTCTAGTTTTAGGACTTAGTCAATAAGGTTTTGTTTATTTAATAAAAATCTGATTTCTATTTTATTTTAAATAAGCTAATGAATAATAATAATTAATTAATTACATTAATTCAATAGATTAAATAAAAATTACTTTAATTCATTGCTTCCACCTAGGTTCGAACCTAGGTGGAGCAAGACTTCACTTAAAGAGCCCATTTTCGGCCCTCTCTCCCCAAATTGCCCCTCCACCATATTAATTAAATAATTATTATATATTTAGGGTAATTACAATACTACCCTTAGCCAGGAAAAAGACCATTTTACCCCTAGACTCTACAAACCTAAGATTTCCCCTTTTTAAGTCCGGTAAAGACTCCTTCGAGTAAATCTTTGTATTCGAGAGCCCTACATGGTTGGACCCAACCTTTACAATCTCAACTAACTCCCCAAGTTAGTTGGCTTAGTTGTAGCAAGGGTTTTGAGGTCTGGTTCTATGCGCATCAATCCGTGTGAACCCTGGTCTAATCATAGGCATTCTTGACACATTAATCATTACTTATCTTATCCATTTTTAGGGTTGTTACACTATACATACCCAAATAAGCAAAATATATTCCAAACCTATTTAGAAATTGTACCTACAATGAAAACCCTAAGATAAAATAAATCGTAATATTGATCTCTAACGCAACGCGTTAAGTACTAGGCATCCAAGTGTCATGCCTAGCACCATAGCACATAACCATTTAAAATGATCATGTAGATTAAGTAGTGCCAAGGACATAGTGAGGATCCTTGGGACAATAAGTAAACATTCCAAATGAACCTTCCAAAATAGTTAGTTGGTAAAGTACTCACAACACATGTACAATCAGATGTGCAAATACATGTGCAAAACGGCCAAAGGGGACCACCCTAACCGATTCGAATAGGGCGGTTGGGGGACAAGCGCACATGCAGGTCCATCCGCGTGGGGACAGGCTCCCTAACCAGTCCTAGTCCCTAACTAACTAACCTAACTAAGTAACTAACCTAGAAATAACCAATAATAACTACCTAAGGTACCCGACAACCTAGGACCTTGTCGGGTGACACCTAACTGCATAACTAAGTAAGAGACAACCTAGTACCTAACCTAGGATGGTCCAAAAGGTTGGTTATGGTCCTAACAAGTTAGGGGTACTTTATTAATCACCCTAGGTTACTTAAATAGTTAATTTAGCAACTTAATTAATTAATTTAAATGGACAAAACCGAAATCACTAAGCAATTTCAAGATTTCAATTAGGACAAGTAAGAGACAACTTAGTACCTAACCTAGGATGGTCCAAAAGGATGGTTATGGTCCTAACAACTTAGGGGTACTTTAGTAATTACCCTATATTACTTAATTAATTAATTTATAAACTTAATTAATTAATTTAAATGGAAAAAACCGAAATCACTAAGCAATTTCCAGATTTCCGTTAGGACAAGTAAGAGACAACGTAGTACCTAACCTAGGATTGTCCAAAGAGTTGGTGATGATCCTAACAACATAGGGGTACTTTATTAATTACCCTAGGTTACCTAATTAATCAATTTAGTAACTTAATTAATTAATTTAAATGATTAAAACCAAAACTACTAAGGAAATTTCCAGATTTCGGTTAAGACAAGATTCTTCTAATCCTAGTCAATCTAGGAGGGACATTTTTGTAATTAGCTAATTGGTCTACCTTAATTAGCTTAAATAGTGCAAGTAGAATTAGTTAACATTCAGTTCTTAAAAAGTTAATTCCACGTTATTCACCCTAAAAATGCCACAACTAGAACAAGAGAAAAACGTTAGAACCCTAGACGATTTCAAGGAAGCATTCTTCAAGGTTTTTCGTGCAAAGCCCAAGGTGATCTTCGTAGATTTAGTTCTACAATAAGGTATGGGTTTTATCTCCAGGAATTCTTTCTCCAAGAGGCTTTTCAAACGTTTTACTTCAAAAATATCGAAACTAGGGTTGTTCCCAACAAATCGCATGTTCACCTCCCTAGTTCTCCCGATTTTCGATTCTTATAGTATTAGTAGTCTAAATTCTCGATGCATTGCTGATTTTATGTTGTGTTAACTGATCATTATGTGTATGTTCTAATGATTTATATGTCAAGTGAACTATACATGTTAGATCCGCATACTTAGGGTGTTATTTACATGAACGTTGAATGTTATCATGCCTACTTGTGTTTCGAGAATATGATATTGTTATGAGTATTCGTTGAATTGTCTTATATGTTAATCAAAGGTTAAAAGTTGTCTTGTTTAACATGTTAGATTACTCTATTGTATTCATGGATGATTGAATTAGCTTTTGATAATATCATAGTTTGATTTATGCCAACAAATTGGCTTAATAATATTATCTCCCAAAATATGTAAGGTTACGCCAATCTTAATCCAATAAACACATAACATAGGGTATGACAATCAATGGGTTAAGTCCCAACATGCCCTATCCACACGAACTTGTGAACGTAATAGCATTTTATAAGAATGATGATTATTATAGAGAATGATACAAGACTAGTAAGTAACGTGAACAAGTTAAGGTGAGTAAGAAATAACTAAAAGCTTAAGTTATGAAATTCACCTAAAATAGAGTGTTAGAAAAAGTGAGACTAGTCTCAATTACACTTAATCGTTATGTCAAGAATAATCACATAAGAGGGTGCTAGATTCCGTGAGACAAGTCTCACTCGCACCATGATGATAATGTAAAGACTTAAGATCATATTCATCAAGTAAAGATAGGGATGACCAGTCATCCATAGTGTAAGTAAACCTCATAACTAGAAGCAAGCTTCCATAATGTTTGAGTGAACTCTAAAAGATAATAAGATAAATCTGAGCTTAGCACCGATAGACTAGCAATGAGCTTGTGCCAACATATGTAAGTCTCATGAGATGAGATCACCACCCCGGTGGACCAGGGTCTCCGTACGTCTCCTAGTCTTAGAACTATGTTGCCAACATAGGGTCACCTAGATAGTGGACGCCACCCGCTAAGAATGCTAGCAAGTTAGGTTTCACCTTGGCCGGTGAATCCACCTTTTTTCGGTGTGGGGAAGACACCAGATTTTATGTTTAGTTCACATGATCTATGTCGGTTATAACTCAGGAAAAGTATTCGGTTCACTACATCCGTGAACCCCCCTTTCGGTGTGGGGAAGACACAGACACGGTATCACCTTAGCCGATGAACCCCCATTTTTGGTGTGGGGAAGACACAGAACTTGGTTCATCTTAATCGGTGAATCACCCTTTTTTGGTGTGTGGGAGACACTGGATTTCATGTAGCTCGCATGATCTACTTCCGTTAAGGCTAAGAGAATTCTTTAGAGAGTAATAAAGAATAAAGTAGCATGTTCAAAGTGAACAATCGAGCAAAGAAGTAGAATCATAAGTTCATAGTGAACTAAGTAAAGTAAGAGCTTAATCAACATTAATCACTAGTGTTTGATAGAAACGACAAGTTAGTGGCTTGAGCCAATAATGGAGTATGGATTGTGTCCCAAGAACTATATATTATGCAAATAATCAAATAATGGGCATAGCCAATAAAGATTGGCTTATAAATACATTCATCCCAATTTAATAAAGAAGAATGAGAAATCTAACTTGTAAGTAGGGTAGCCAAATAATTTCCTTAGTCTTGCGAATTGCTTACTCGATTCATTGTAGGTATGGGACTATAATGAATCATTGCACTTGTAAGTAAAACATAATATCAAAGGATATCATGAACTACCCACTTGAAAGAAGAAAAGACTCAAAAATAATCTAAGTATGAGAAAGGCATCTCTCGGCCTAGTGAGCAAAATAATAAACGTATGTTTAAGTTGTTCTAAAATTATGTTCATGATTCCAAGGTCTTATGTTCATATATAAAATGAGTTGTGTTCCTTAATTGCATGAGAACGTGTCATATACATATCATAATTCAAGATTAACGATATAAGTAAGAAAGTAATGACACTTTCCAGAAAACGACATGTTGCTTAGGAAGAGCTTTCCTTGTTCATGCATAGCCCTTATGTGTTTATGTGCATACACCCATACTTAGTACAAGTGTATACTAACCCCATATATATTTACTATTTTTATAGGCGCAAGTTATCAAGAAGGTTGTAGTTCGACGAAGTAGTTTGAAGCGATCTCCAGACTTTGGTAGGTCCTCTTGAGTTCGAGGATGCTACACTTTATTATTCTAGCTTAGTACATTAGATATAGCTAGTGACTACTGTCCCTAGTGTTTCTTTTCATGTATTTTTTCAAGCGTTGTAATAAGGCCAATTGGCGAACTATTATTATTATTACGATCATTTATTTCATTTGTTTAATCTATTGATAGATGGTTGTTGAGTTTCAGCTATTAGAATATCACTCTTATACAATACTATATGAAGTCTATGTATACTTCGCTAAGTATTAAAAAAATTTAAATTTTCCGCAAATTTAACTGTATGTTTGTGATGAAAGCTAAGAAGAGTCTTGTATGCGACCTCTGAGAGGTTAACGACGCCGGTTGCGGTTCGGATTCCAGAATCTGGGTCGTGACAACGAAACATCTTGAGATTTCAAAATGTTACATTATCCCCCCCTTAGGAACATTCATCCCCGAATAACACTAAACACTCTTTTGAAGGAAGGAATAGATTCAAGACTAGCAGCTCAACAAATCAACAATATCAAATCAACATAAATCATATCACTTCAACAATGCAATTCGAAAACTCTAATTACCCAACATAGGCTCAAACATTTCATCATGAAATATTTTCGCTCACAACACACATGAGCTCAATATACATTTCATGAGTCAATTAGCACAAAATTCATCTTATCAACATGCTACATAGAATTGCATAAAGGCTCACCATATCAAAATGCACAACATAACTCAAAACAAGCAAGAAGCAAAATTTCAAGTTTCAAAGGCAATATTATAGTAACTTCACTGTAAAGTTTTCAAAAAAATGCATACTTTTGCAAAACTTCACCCAAAAATAAATAAATTTCAATTTCTAGTCATATCCATATTATCAAAAAGAATGACTAACCTTAATTCTAAAAAAATAAGGGTAACGGGACTTCATGCCGGCCTCGACCTCCCATGTTGCACCCTCAACTAGGTGATTATTCCATAATACTTGTACGGAAACCACCTCTTTATTCCTCAATCTATTTACTTGCCTATCAGAAATTTGGACCGGAACCTCCTCATAATAGAGGTTATCCTTGACACCAAGACCCTCAATAGGAAGAATGGATTCGGGATCACCGACACACTTTTTCAACATAGAAACATAGAAGACCGCATGAACCGAAGCCAATTCACAAGGCAACCTCAACTCATAGGCAACCTTACCAACCCTTTGCAAGATTTCATAGGGGCCCACATAATGAGGTCTCAATTTCCCCTTCTTGCCAAATCTAACAACCCCCTTCATAGGTGAATTTTTCAAATACACCTTCTCACCTTCTTCAAACTCAATATCCCTCCTCCTATTATCGGCATAGGACTTTTGCTGACTATAGACCGTTTGGAAGCGATTTCTTATAAAATGAAATTTTTCCAAAGTCTTATAAATCAATTTGGGATAAGGAATTGAAGACTCACCGACTTCAAATCACCCAATAGGAGACCTACACCTCCTACCATACAAGGCTTCATAGGGAGCCATGGAGATGGATGAATGGAAACTATTATTATAAGCAAACTCTACCAAGGCAAGTACTTATCCCAACTCCTTTTAAAGTCGATGACGTAATCTCTAAGAATATCCTCAAGGGTTTGAATAGTACGTTCCGCTTGACCATCCGTTTGGGGATGAAAAGCGGTACTCAACTTCACCTTAGTACCCAACCCTTTTTGAAACGACCTCCAAAACCTAGATGTGAATTGTGCACCCCTATCCGATATGAGGGATAACGGAATATCATGGCGACACACAATCTTATCTATGAAGATCTTAGCATAATTTTCCGCCGAATAAGTAGACTTGACGGGAATAAGTGAGCGGACTTGGTCAACCTATCAACCACCACCCATATGGAATCATATTGCTTTTGGGTCTTTGGCAAACCTACCACAAAATTCATATTGATGTCCTCCCACTTCCAAGTAGGAATTTGGATCTCTTGTAGTAAGCCTCCCAGTTTTAGATGTTCGGCTTTGACTTGTTGGCAATTTGGACACTTAGCGACAAATTCCGCTATGTCCCTTTTCAAACCTTCCCACCAATACACCTCCCTAAGGTCATGGTACATTTTTGTTGACCCTAGATGAATGGAATGGTGGGACCCATGAGCTTATTCAAGGATACGATTCCTCAAATCATCAATATTAGGAACACATAATCGCCCTTGATATCTCAATACACCATCTCCCCCTGAGGAGACGGACTCATTTAATTTGCCAAGAACCAATTCTTTCAACTCCATTAATGGTTTATCAAGGTGTTGTTTGGACTTCACCTCAACAACCAAAGATGACTGAGAGTTGTGATAGACCATCACACCAACATTTGAAGAACCTTCCAATCTCACACCCAACCTAGCCAACCTACGAACCTCTTTTATTAGGTCCTTTTTGGATTCATCAACGTGAGACACACTACCCATAGACAAACGTCTTAGAGCATCCGCTACCACATTCGCTTTGCCAGGGTGATAGAGAACACTCATATAATAGTTTTTCAACAACTCAAGCCATCTTCTTTGTCGAGATTCAACTCTTTTTGGGTAAACACATATTGGAGACTTTCATGATCGGTGAACACATCAATATGGACACCATATAAATAATGCCTCCAAATTTTTAAAGCAAACACCACGGCCGCTAACTCAAGATCATGAGCGGGATATTTCCTCTCATGCACCTTGAGTTGCCTATAAGCATAGGCAATAACCTTCCCATGTTGCATAAGCACACACCCCAAACCCACACAGGATGCATCACAATAAACCACGAAGCCTTTTGTACCCTCCGATAAAGTCAACACTGGAGCGGAAGTAAGTCTATCCTTCAATATTTGGAAGATCTTTTCACATGCTTCCGACCACTCAAACTTCTTACTATTTTGGGTAAAAGTAGTCAAGGGAGATGCAATGGACGCAAAACTATCCACAAACCTCCGATAATAACCCGCAAGACACAAGAAACTCCTAATGTAGGTTAAATTCAATGGTCTCTGCAACTTTCTCACCACCTCCGTTTTCATTGGATCAACCTCAACTCCCTCACTAGAGATGATGTGACCAAGAAATTCTATCGACCTCAACCAAAACTCATATTTGCTATATTTGGCAAACAATTGATGCACTTTAATGGTTTGCAATACCACCCTCAAATGACACATGTGATCACTCTCATTTTTCGAGTATACCAAGATGTCATCAATAAACAAAATCCAAAAGAATCTAGGTAACTTCGAAACACCCTATTCATTAGGTCCATAAACGACGCTGGAGCATTAGTGAGACCAAAGGACATAACAAGGAATTCATAGTGTCCATATCGAGTCTGAAAATCCGTCTTTGGTACATCCTCACCTCTCACCCTCAATTGGTGATACCCCGACTTCAAATCACTTTTGGAAAAGAAGCTTTCCCCTTGGAGTTGATCAAATAAATCGTCAATCCGAGGGAGAGGATACTTGTTCTTAATTGTGACCTTGTTGAGTTGGCGATAATCTATACACATTCTCAAGGACCCTTCTTTCTTCTTCACAAACAAGACAGGAGCACCCCATGGAGATATACTAGGCCTTATGAAGACCTTGTCTAACAAATCTTTAAGTTGTGCCTTCAATTCCTTCAACTCGGCCGGAGTCATTCTATAAGGAGGAATCGAAATGGGGTTTGTTTTCGGTTGCAAATCGATACCAAAATCAATTTCCCGTTCGAGAGGAATACCCGGAAGGTCATTAGGGAAGACTTTCAAAAATTCACTCACTACGGGGACCGACTCAATGGGAGGAATTCGGATGCAAGATCTTGGACTCTCACTATATGATATAGGCAGCCCTTAGAGATCATTTTGCAAGCCTTTAAACAAGAAATGATGCGACCTCTCGGAATAGAACTTCCCCCCTTCCACTCAACAACGGGTTCATTAGGAAAATTAAACCTCACTATCTTTGTCCTACAATCAATAGTGGCAAAACAAGAATGCAACCAATCCATACCCAAAATAATATCAAAATCAACCATATCTAGTTTAACTAGATCAACATTCGAAACTCTATTGGGAAACATGATAGGACAATTTCTATATACCCATTTTGCAACCACCGACTCACCCACCTGTGTAGACACTAAGAAAGGCTCATGCAAGATATCGGGTAAGTATCAAACTTTTTAGCTACAAGGGGTGTAACGAAAGACAAATTAGCACTCGGATCAAGTAAAGCATAAGAATCAATAGAAAAGACTTATAACATACCAGTCACCACATCGGGAGAGGTCTCTTGCTCATCCCTAGTACGAAGAGCATAGAAGCGGTTCTTCTTTGGAGCATCACTAGAACCACTTGCTTGACTACTCTTCTCTTTACCCTTCATATTAGGACAATCTCGAACCTTGTGGCAACTCTTACCACAACCAAAACAATTGCACGTTCCAACCAAACACTTAGCGAAATGACCCTTTCCATACTTGGTACATGTAGGCTTCTCATTGGGTGAGTTCCCACTCTTCCCGTTTTGAGCTCTAGGTTTAGCCACCTTGTCATCACGAGCCTTAGGGAACTTTGATGGAACTTGATTAGAGAACCTCTTTTTGAACCTAGGCTTGTCTTGAATTTCAAGCCTACTCTTGGAAGAACCACCTTCAAGGGACCTTGCCCTCTTAGCATCCCTAGTCTTCCTCCTAGCCCGTGCCTCCTCAACTTGTGTAGCATGCACCATAAGCCGAGAGATGTTCATATTTTCATGAAGCATGGCCGAATGACACTCCTCTTGCAAATCATCCGACACTCCCATCACAAAGCGGCTCATCTCATCTCTATGATCGGAAACCAAAGAAGGAGCATATTTGGAAAATTGAGTAAGTTTCATAGAATACTCAAGAACACTCATACCTCCTTGACGAAGGTTGATGAACTCCACAACTTTGGCCTCCCTCATATCTCTAGGGAAAAACCGATCAAGAAATGCCTTCTTGAAGATTTCCTAAGTTACCGGTCCACCCCGAAGAGGCCGATTATCCCTCTATTGCACATACCAAGTTTGAGCTACATCCTTGAGTTTATATGTGGCCAACTCGGCCTTTTGAATAGTGCTTAACCCCATGGAAAATAGTATCTTATAAAACTCATTGATGAACTCTTGGGGGTCTTCATCCACCTTAGACCCATGGAAAGTAGGAGGGTTCATTCGATTGAAGTACCTCAAACGAGATGCCATGGTAGAGACTTGTAGATTGGGTCGGGGTGCAACCTCCCGATTAGCTTGGGCTGTCATAGCTTGAGCTTGAAGAGTGGAGGCTTGGGCTTAAGATGTAATGGCTTGGGTCATTTGAAGAAGGGCAGCCCTTATCTCTCCATCCGTCAACGGTGGAGGGTTGGTCGGAGCTTGTTCAACATCAACCTCCTCTTCAAGTGGAGGGTCTTGATCAACACAGAGAGGAGAAATCTTCTCCTCAAGCCTTCTTGCCGCATTCCTCCGAGTATTCATTTCCTATAACCAAAGTACAAGGTTTAGGTGAAAACAATGAATAGTTACTCTAGAGGCACGATACTGGATTTCTAAGAAAGAGAGAGATCCTAAGCATCATATAGATCCTATTCATAAGTGTGGCGCGCTTAACAATTATAAGTAGGAATCAACATAGATGTGGTTGAGAAAGATATCGTTATCAAGGATATTTAACCTCATGCTCTGATATCAAGTTTATCACATCCGGGTTTACCCCCTTAACGTAACCAGCGTCGTCGTCCTGTTTGAGGACTAAGACTAGCCCCTTAATTATCATCATCGCATTCACAAGTTAAAAAGTACGGAAAATTTAAAACTTTTAACTTTCACTAATTGGAGTTTTACATAGACCTCTACATACACGTAATAGTATTATTATCGAGTGTATATAGACCCTTCGTATAAGAAGATTACTTAGTCTTCTACTTTTATTTCACATAAATATATATATAAGATTGAATTAGAGTCATAAAATCCGTCTCATCTCATAACCATCTAGAATGACAATGTCAAATGGGCATAGCCCTACAACAACAAAAGTAAGCCACATATAGGATTTATACAACTTGTCTTCAAATGAAAAGATAGAGTCAACATAAGTGTCTTAATATCTAAGCAAATCCATAGGTAGAATATCGGCATCATCCTGGGGAAAATGAGGACCTACCACTTGGATGATAAGAGAATCCAAGCCTCCTTCTCAATCCCCTCGAACCAAACCTCAACGATCGGAACCTAAATTGTTTGGGAAAAAGGGAGAAAATGGGGTTAGTACGCCACATGTACTAAGTATGAGACCATATGCAAATATAACAACCAAACATGCTAAAAGGGGACATTTAGTGAAATCATGCCATTTTACCTCTTTATGCACAATCAACAAGCTATACAAATCATTTAGTCATGTTCAATCACAACAAGCAATTATATGCATATCACTTACTTGAACCCATATACCCATATAACCCTATCATCAAGTAACCATATCACAAGCATGAATAAGAGTTTATCACATAAATAGTAAAGCAAGACAACCAATCATAATCCTTATAAAGCCACAAGTACAATGACCAAGAAAAGCCACATAACGTTACTTAATCAAGTAACCAAATAAGAATAATAAATAGTAACTCACTTCACATAACATAACATTCAATACACATAAGTTCATACTTTAACAATAAAGACCATTTACAGGTTCATTAGCATCATAATCATCACATGAAGTCATCTATCTTTATCATTATTTATAAACATAATATTGACCTCCTAAAGCTCCTATCAAGGCAAACTAGTGCAAGGCTTATGTAGAGTCACATACCCCTACCTAAGCTAAGTCAAACCCCTCAAGTCACTTTAGTTAGTCTATACATTATTACTTCATTTTAGTTTAGGGAAAACTTGTCTTAATAGACATAGACCACATGAGCTAATGTGGAATCTGATGTTGTAAATCCTTACACCGATGAAAGGTGGTCTACCAACCAAGGTAAAACCTAACATAAACGTATCTTTCTAGGTGGATTCACTAGCTAGTATTCCTATGGGGGCAACATAGTTCAAGAACTAAGAGATAGGTGATTCCCTCTACATACCATTTGGTAATTGGGGCCTCATCTCATGGGAATCAATGCAATATGTATCCCTCAATGGAGAGTCAACATCACATATAAAACTAAAGGGCAACACTTCCTCTATTGGAAAGACATCACCTCCCATTGTCAAGTTCACTCAGTGCTAAGCTAAGTCCCTAGTGAAATGTCATAAATCTTTATTCATCTTTCATAATGTAGTTTAGGTCATAGGTTCTAGCCCTTGTATAATCATCATCATCATAGCTCAATAAGAATTGCATGAGTAATAGTCCTTTCATCACAACTCATATAAGTGAGGTTAACACTTTACATATCACATCATAGTAGGGCACATTGATACACATCACCATCCTTACAACATGTACACCCTAAGCAACCTCACAACCAAAGTTAAGACATTTCAATTAAATCATCATACCATCCTATCAATCCTAGATAATGCATACTGCAACACAACACCATGACTTAATCACCATTTACCACAAGTTGAAGTAAGAGAAAGGAATTACAATACATACCAAGCCTCCTCCATAGTTCATCATAAGGGTTGGGACTTTTATATGGGAGTTCAGTTAGTTAATTAGTCTCCCCTTAATACCTAACTGACACATAAATCATTTAATTAGTTAGTAGACATAACCTTAAAAATGTACAGCATTTAAGACCCGCACAAATGGAACCCCATCGACGGGCCGTCTGTGAGTCTATGGACCTCACCCCCTCTCGTCGTGCACATCCGTCGATAAGTTTAGAGACTATGCAGGCGAGGGGCTTCCTTACCATGGCTATGTGTGGGACAACGGTGGCATCGACGCCCTGTTTGTCCACACACAGGTCGTCTCTTGCTCCGTCGATGCACACTGCCATGCAGTGTTGCTTCAAACGTTAGGGTCCTCCTCAAGGGCCCTTGGTTGGTCCTTGGGGAGTCGTACCCAGAAGTTTCGACCATGAAACAACTCAAACACCTATTTCCTACCTTTTTACCATGTTTCATACGTTTCCGACTCCTACAAACTAGTCAAACATGCTAAGACACACTAATACCCTTTTGAACCAACTTCCGGACGTCATAGACGTTCTTGAACGTCTTGGTTCTTACACTTCTTAACTGACCTAAATTCATTAAAATGGACTTAAAACAGTACTTAGACCTCATTATCTCTATGTTGGGCTTTACGACATATCTTGAGATTTTGAAATGTTACACAGAACCCATTCTTGAATCAAACTATGAAGGAACATGACGGACCGTAGGTGGGACCATAGTTCGTGGACAAGGTCTATCGATCTTGGTCCATAGACGCATTCTATTAACCAAAAGACGACCAGGACCTACGGACCGTAGGTATAACCACGGTACCTGGACCAGGTCCATCGATCTTGGTCCACAGACGAAGTCCAGAACCTACGGACCGTAGTTAGGACCACAGTCCATGGACCAGGTCCGTCGGTAACTCCAACAACAGTTAAGTTAAGGGTCCTTTGGTCTTTTTCTAGTTCATTTAACCCATAAGATATGCCATTTGAACCCTAAATAAAAAGATTTTAGTAAGTTGAAGCCTAGAAACATAACTAAAACTTACCTAAGTCAAATTCATTAATTAAAACTTAGAAAATTAGAATCAAGAGAAGACAAAACCGTCAAGAACCCTAGATAAAAAATGCAGCAAGATTCCATCAGTTCCAGCCCCGTAATCCAAAGATTTCTCCGTGGAATTCATCACCATGTACTTGGAATTTTATTAGTGAGTTCCTTTCACCCATTAGATCCCTAGTTTCAGTCAGTTTCTTGATTCCAATATCATGACTAGACTTAGGGTTTCTAGAACATCAACAAATTACCATGAATTAGTTAATTATATGTTTTAAATTAGATTACTATGTTATTACTTAGTTTACTGAATGAATTTCAGAACCCTAGTTATGTATTCCTTTAGTTCTTGAATTCCACATGCTAGGTCGGATATTTCCGTTACTTCAGATATACATGCCTTATTTATTAACGCATTATTACTAGGTTAATTGTTGCATTCTTAGTTTATATGTTCAGTTTTGAGCTATCCAGTATGTACAGAAATTCAGTCATAATATGTTAATCACTTAATGCATTGGTAGTAGCATAATATTGAGTTGAAGTAGGGTTCAGTGTACCCAAATAGTCCTAGAACTACTAGCCAAGTAGGTTCTAAGTCCCCTCACTGGGCATCAGTTTAGTGATCACACCATTATGCCTTTATACCTTAGGCAGGGTATATTGGTCCTCTGGATGGGGAATATACATCAGACACCACATTTAGCTCATGTGGTTTTATTATCGGTTGGTTATTAGTATCTCCCACAGTTCATTAAGAATTTATTGCATTGACCATATTTACAGTTCACTTAGTATTCAGTCTCAACATGTTATAAATTTGGTCATTGCATCCAGTTAGCTCAAAATTTAGTAGATCATGTTCAGAATATTATACTTGCTTTTGTGCTTGTTCAGTTATGTTTTATTTCAGCTTTACTCTATCCTACATGCTTAGTACCTTTCAATTACTGGTGCATACGTGCGCTACATCTTTTCGTGATGTAGTTTTAGGTTCTCAGCATCCAGATCACGCTTATATCGATTCCTGATCTCTAGTTCAGCAGAATATGTGATGTGTCCTCATTCTATGAGGGCAAGAGTCATTAGTTCATCTAAGTCTTTTAGTCATTTAGTTTTAGTTTTTTCTAGACTTAGTTGGGGCTTGTCCCAACATTTCAAGTCAGTTAGAGGCTATTTTCAGACATAGTTAGTTTAATCTGAGTATTGATTTTATATGTTCTTTGTATTAAACTTTTTAGTTTTCAAATATCTCAGTTATAGTATATGAGTATTTCCCATCTTTTCATTTTTTATGATGATTTAGATTTCACATCAGTTTATTATCTTTAGTATGCTCATGATCATGCCAGGAGGGTTACCTTGGGATAACTTGTCGTCCTAGGTCCCGTGTCCACTTCTCGAGGGTAGCTCGGGGTGTGACAAACTTTTTATGAGAGCACTAGGTTTAAGTGTACTAGGATGTCTGAAAAGCCGCACTAAGTAGAGTCCTTTTTATGGGTGTGATGTGCACCATATCTAATGAGTTGGAGGCTATGAAGTGTTTACGAAAACATCACTTTCTTGATATTTTTATCATGCATTGGTATGATCTCCTTTCTAATCCTTCGTTCTGCACTTAAGATCATCCCTCCTTGTAGAGTTTATGCATGGAATGCTAGTGCACGCAATGCTAATGCAGTTCTTCTTATCGTAGACCATGAGGTTTCGAATGTAGAGTTTTGGAATGCGATTTAGATTTTGGCTCGACATACGATCAACCAGAATAATCAGCAGGTTCCAGTTCCTACTAATAGAAATGTTGGATCAGTGGCAACTAGGATTAGAAATTTGGTTAGGAAGAATCCACTTGAGTTTTAGGATCCAAAGTTTTGTGAGGACCCAGAGAAGTTCATTGGAGGTCAAGAAAATATTTGGAGTGATGCAAGTAACTGATAGTGATAGGGTGAAATTGGCATCCAACCAGATTAAGGATGTGACTCACATATGATTCACTCAGTGTAAAGACAACACATACTATTTTGTCTTTTGTAAGTCAGTATAGAAATAAACTTTAGTATTAGTCCAGAAACATTCTCAAAACCTTTTTCTATCTATACTCCAGTTGGTGACCCAATTATAGCTAGAAGGGGTACACAGAAATTACCCTGTCACAGTCTCTCAGAAAGTCACCTCCGCAGATCTTGTAGAGTTAGAAATGGTAGACTTCGATGTCATTCTTGGCATGAATTGGTTACATTCCTACTATGTTTAGTCAATTGTAGAACTAGGATTGTTCATTTTTAGTTTCCAAACAAACCTTAAAATGGATGGGTAGTAGCTTAGCGCCTATGGGACAATTCATTTCTTACCTTAAGGCCAGAAAGATGATCTCTAAGGGTTATCGCTATAATTTATTTTGGGTTAATGATTCTATCAGTGAAACCCCAACTCTTAAGTCAGGTCAGTAGTCAATGAGTTTCCAGAAGTGTTCCGAGAAGATCGTCCCAGAGTCCTTTCCGAAAGGGAAATTAAATTTTGAATTGATCTCCTTTAAGATACCCCATCCTATTTCTATTCCTCCTTGCAAAATGTCACCAACTAAGCTTAAGGAATTCAAAGAGCATTTGAAAGACCTTTAAGATAAGGGTTTAATCAGATCTAGTATTTCTCCATGGGGTGCACTAATGTTGTTCGTAAAGAAGAAAGATGATTCTCTCAAGATGTGCATTGACTATAGACAGTTGAACAAGGTCACAATCAAGAATAAGTATCCCATCCCCAGGATTGATGACTTGTTTGACAACCTTTAGTGTGCCAGTCATTTCTTGAAGATAGACCTCAGATCAGGTTATCATCAGCTTAGAGTCAGAGATAGTGGCATTCTCAAGACAGCATTCAGGACTCGGTATGGTCATTATGAATTTGTAGTTATTTCATTTGGACTAACCAATGCTCATGCAGTTTTCATGGATTTGATGAACAGAGTGTTCAAACAGTATTTAGACTTGTTCGTTATAGTGTTTATTGATGATATCCTCATTTACTCTAGGAATAAGTAATAACATGCGAGTCATTTGAGAGTTGTTCTGCAGACTCTCAAACATTGCCAGTTATTCATGAAGTTTAGCAAATGTGAGTTCTTGTTGCAATCCGTTTCTTTCCTTGATCACATTGTATCTAGCGAGGGAATCCAACTGGATTCACAGAAGATATAAGTAGTGAAACAATGACCTAGACCTACCTCTGCTACAGATATCAAAAGTTTCTTAGGTATAGCAGGTTATTACAGAAAGTTCGTGGAATGATTTTCATCTATAGCCTCACCATTGACTAGGTTTACTCAAAAGATGGTCAAGTTTAAGTGGTACGATGATTGTGAGAAAAACTTTGCAGAATTGAAAACTAGATTGACTACAACTCATATCTTGACTCTACCAGAGGGTTCATATAGTTATGTGATCTATTGTGATGCATCCATAGTTGGTCAAGGTTGTGTGTTGATGAAACCAGATAAGGTTATAGTTTATGCTTTTAAACAACTTAATGTGCATGAGAAGAATATCCAACTAATGACCTCGAGCTTGCAACAGTGGTGTTTGCACTCAAAATCTGGAGACACTACTTATATGGTGTTCTTGTGGATGTGGTCAATGACCATAAGAGTCTTCAATATGTGTTTACCCACAAAGAGTTGAATCTTCTCCAGACGAGATGGCATGAGTTCCTTAAGGAATATGATATGAGTGTGCATTACCATCCTAGTAAGGCGAACGTAGTAGTACATGATCTGAGTGATCACACCAGCATGCCTTTATACCTCTAGCAGGGTATATTGGTCCTCTCGATGGGGCATATACATTGGACTCCACATTTAACTTATGTGGTTTTATTATCGGTTTGTTATTAGTATCTCCATTAGTTTAGTCAGAATTTATTGCATTAACCATATTTACAGTTCAGTTAGTATTTAGTATCAGCATATCATAAATTTGGTCATTGCATCCAGTTAGCTCAGAATTCAGTATATCATGTTCAGAATATTATTACTTATTATTGTGCTTGTTCAGTTATATTTTATTTCAGTTTTACTCTATCCTACATGCTCAGTACCATTCAAGTACTGAGGCATACATGCGCTACATATTCTCGTGACGTAGTTTAAGGTTCTTAGCATTCAGATCACGCTTAGATCGATTCCTCATCTCCAGTTCGACAGAATCTGTGGTGAGTCCTCATTCTCCGAGGACAGGAGTCATGAGTTCATTTCAGTCTTTTAGTCATTTAGTTTGAGTTTTTGCTAGACTTAGCGGGGCTTGTCCCAACATTTCTAGCCAGTTAGAGGCTATTTTAAGACATAGTTAGTTTCAACTTAGTATTGAGTTAATATGTTGTTTGTATTAAACTCATCAGTTGTCAAATATCTTAGTTATAGTATATGGGTTTTCCCCATATTTTATTTTTTTTATGATTATTTAGCTTCCGCATCAGTTTATTATCTTAAGTATGATCATGATCATACAAACAGGGTTAGCTTGGGATCACTTATGGTCCTAGGTCTCGTGTCCACGTCTCAGGGGTAGCTCAGGGCGTGACGACTTCTCTCTTAAATTGCTATAAATTGTTAACTTTACAATTTTTTTATTTTATTAAATTGAATTTTCAATATTTACATGGATAAACTTCTTACCAATTGAAGAAAAGTAAAAACACATCTCATGTGACGATAGTTAAGAAATTAAATGACGATATGATTCAATGTCTAAAATGTGATAAAACGTATAGGAATAAATTCACATCGAACTATAATGAGGATGCCAATTTTTATCATAGGCACTTGCTTAGGCATAATCATTCAGTTCGGATGCAAATCTTTCTTAAAATTTGATGTTTGAATTATTTAATGTAAAATGGAATTTTTCAAATTGCAAGTTTTTAAAAATAGAAATTTCAAAATTAATTGCATTGAATATTATAATTTAATATATTACTATCTCTGCACATGTGTTGCATAATAATGTAATACATATTTTTATAAATAATATCAACATTATTAAACCACATAACCAAAAAGACAGATTTGATTAAATGAGACATACATCAAAAATGAAACTATTAGAATTCATAAAGTTTTTATTTTGTGAAATTGATACTACTGGAATTGATATAGTTTTTTTTCCTGAAAATTGAAATTTCTAGAAATGATAAAGTTTTCATTCAGTTATTATTGGGTTGTCAGGACTGCAGGGGCTCCAGCAAAAGGAAATGCTTTGTTCATTATTTAGTAAGTACTATCAAACATTCAAAGAAATTTAGCAAAAATAAAAGTCAAGAATCCAGAAAAACTCAAAGTGTCCAGCTCTACCCGTATATATATATATATATATATATATATATATATATATATATATATATATATATATATATATATATATATATATATATATATATATATATATATATATATATATATATATATAATATATATATATATATATATATATATATATATATATATATATATTTTTGAACCTAAACATTAAGCCTAGAATTAACCAAGAACATCTAATCTTGAATACACCACTCCAAAACTAAAATTCTTCCCCCCCCCCCCCCCCCCCCCCCCACATGGTATTCTGTAACACTCCAGAAAATGCTAGGTTGAACTAGATCATAAACATAAATTTAAATTTAATAAAAATATTTCCCCTAAGTTAGTATACCAGCTAATCATTTTAGGGGGTTTAGGAGTCAAGGCCTCATAGAGGAGTGTCAAGAAAAAACGGCAAGCCAAGGCCAAAATCCAAGGCTGCCCGAAACTTGGAGCTACTGCCTTAAGGCTCCACAACCACAACCATGGCTCGTGGTCAAAACCACGGTCAGTGGAAGGTTTTGTGGAGTTGCCTTGTCCAATAGAGAGAGCCCCAAGTGTCCTAGACATTGCCCCAACCCTCACGAGGGGACCACGGGTTATTTTCCACTCTACGACTCGTGAGAAGGGGCGTGAGACTCACTTAGTTTTTGTAGGAAATGGTTCATTTAGGGGAGCTACTGCCCAAAGCACCATGGCACTATAACGTGTTGTGGTGCACTTGACGAGGGGAAGGGGGGCTCGTGAACTTGACTTAGTTATTGTAGGAATTGGCAAGATTGAAGAGGATACTGCCTCAATCCTCACGACAAGCACCACGAGTCGTGGTTCTCCATACGTCTCGTAAGGTATGGCCCGTGAACCTGGACGAGTTCTTTTAATTAAGGTTAGTTTAGTCTTTTACTTTTTAGTCCAATTAATGAGGGGTTGTTTTGGGTAGTTTAGGGGTAAAGTATAAATAGGTTTTTGCGTCTTTTTCATCCATTTACAAGACTCAAACTCAAAAACCCAAAATATTCTCCCAAACCCAATTCTCTCAAATATTTCTCCCTAAAAATTTCTTCATTTGAAGAACACCAAAAGCTCTAAGGATAGGGTTCAAGCTCCGAGATTTTCATCCCAATTTTGTGGTAAAGCTTCAAACAAGGTATGGGAACTTTCATTCATGGGATTTCTTTCCCCATGAAGCCATTCCTCTACTATTTTCGAAATTGGGAATTTGTTCAAAATTAGGCTTTTGATTCTAACCTTGGGTTCTTCTCAAAAAAAAAATTCTTTGTGTTGGTTATCTATATCATAATAAAATTGACGTTTAATTAGGGGTTTTATTGCTAAATATCCCTTGAACCCATGTGTTTTCTCATGCCCCAACTTTATGAAAATTATGATGGGTTTCTTTATGAATTATGAATATGTGGGATAGTATGCATGTGGATTTAGTAATCACTCTTGTTTAGTCAATGCTTATAGTAGTAATTCTAAGTTTATTTCAAGATATGATCTATGACCCTTTAATGATAAATTATAAGTGGTGAATCTTGAATTATGGCCATGAAGGCAATGTATGAAGGTAATCCTATGTCCAAGATTCTTATATATGAATTGTTTGATCCACTTGAACGGTTGAGGTCCTTATGTCACGACCCAAAAATGGGCGTGATGAAACTCGTCTTATCCGACCAAGACAAGTCAGCCTAAAACCCAATAACCTAATTAAGTGAGGAAATAAAATAAAAGTCCAATAACAATTCAAATTAATTCAATCCCCAAAACCTGGTTGTCAAGTGTACCAAGCCTCTAGTGTTAACACTATAATTGAAATAGAAGAGCAAGTCTTAAATGACATTGTCTTTCAAATAAAAACAAAATCATAAAAGAGAGTAGGAAGGTTTGCTAAGATGAAAAACAACTACCTCACAATTCTCCAAAAGACGCATCGAAAACGAAGACAATGGAAGGTATCACGAAGATCCATACTCGTAACCTACAAAAAATTGTAGATACAAGGGGAGAGTACCAAACCACACGGTACAAAACAAGCAAACCTCTAAAAAAACATAAGAGAACAAAAATACGGGTACTCTTTGCACCCTATCCGGACCTCCACACTACAACTTGCATAAAACCAGCCCAACCTAACAGTTCACAAAGTACACAACTCAATAAAAACACTCTAACTTATTAAAATTCTCAATAACAACTAAATATTCGTCAGTAATGAGTTCGACAGAAAAAACTAACAAGGTCAGCAAAACACAAGTTCATGTTTATCAATGATGAAAATGTGAAATGCCATGAATTGCAATGTCAAATACAGTGATGCATGTCCGACCTAATGACACACACCCGTTGTCTCTCAGTCTGGGACCCATGTGGGACATATATGTCCATGCATCCATCGCGACATGCGATACGACCCTCGATAATAGTAACCATCACGGCACACGATACGTCTCTCGAAATATCATATCCATCGCGACGCGTGATACGACCCTCGAAATGTACATCCTCTTATTACATACAACTTATCACAACCATGTCCCACATCAATGCAAATGACATGCTCAAATAAAAATGAGGAGATAATCTTTTTGATAACAAGGCACAATTTACAACAATGCAACTGTAATAAAACACCAACAAATAAGCAATAAGCCTCCAAATCATTCTCAAACATCACACAAGGAAATACACGAATTTCATACGCTTAACAAGGTTAGAAATCCACTTGCCTTAGCCAATCGAATAATCACTCCGAGACTTGATCCTTCCCTTTTCGCTGAGCTTCCAAAGCAATAATCTATTTAAGTAAATAAGCACAATAAGGTTTTGAAACTAACAACACCTATATTACTATAGGTTTAGCCTAAATCCAAAAACTCACTCAAACCAAAAATCACGTTCCTATGTTTCAAACTTAAGATTAAGTCTTTATCCCTCCAATTGACATAATTGTAGTGGTATTAATTGAATACAAAACTAATAAATAATTGTCTATATTAATATACCAAAATTTAAATAATAAATAGATTTTGACAATACCGGTCAAACAACAACTTTGAATAAATAAACTTAATAGCTTAACCTTGAATTCTCAATCATTACATGCAGAAATTTCATTACTACGGTCACATCATTAATTATTAATCCTCACTTTACATCACTTTTAAATTTTTATTTTTTTATTTATACTTACAAACAATTGAATGAAAAGAGAGATAAAATAATATTACTAACTATTGTCCTAATTATGACTTCCACTAAGGGTCATCTAACCCATTTAATGTTTCCTTACTTTCCCTTCCAAGGATCCACTAAAATTATATAGCAATAACAAAATCAATTAGTTTTGTTATGTAAATATAAAAAGACGTGCACATTTAATTCATGTGTAGTTTATAATTTTCTTCTAACACTTTATTATAACCATTAATAATGAAGTATAATAAAAACTATTGTATATGTGCAATGTCAGAAAACAATATGCCAGTAAATAATACATACAAAGAGATTATTTAATTCAATAAAATATACTTCCCTTCCCAATGATACAGTCAGCAAAAAATATGCCAGTAAATAATACATACAAAGACTATTATTTTATTCAATAAAATATAATTCCCTTCCCAATGATAACTTCAATACTATCAACAAGTGGGCCATAATTACTAAATCACTAAGGTGGAATCCTTGGTGCAATTCTTGTCAAATCTACATGTGATAGTGGGGTCTACGGTAGTTAAGGTCAATTTTGTTTATGGAAATTTGAAGAATGTAAGGAAGATAGAAGGTATTTTTAACACTTACATGTACGTGAAGCAATCATTTCGACACCGGCCGCCACTTGCACTAGGTATGCCCGATCCTTTTTTTACATTCTTAAATTATGACACAAAATTCTTAACCCTAATAATTTAATTCACTTTAATCCTTTCGTCATTAAATAAAATTATTTATTTAATAATTAACCATCAATTAGTTCACTCTAGTTAAATAAATAGTCAAAATTCAAAAAATGACTTTTCGAGTCATTACATCTTACGTCAATGTATTTATGTATAAAGTTATGTTCCACTTGAATGGTGAAGATCCAATAACTAAGGTGTGAGATATGGTATTGTTGAAAGACTAATTTCCTTTACTATTACACATGATTATACATTCATTGTATTGAATGATTATATGATGATTCTAAGGTGAAAGGTAGTTCTCACCATATTCAATCCATGAGTTATGTATGAGTTGGGTTGAATGAAGGGTAATGTACTCCGTCACATATAAAATAACAATTCGCCTTAACTATGTATATGTTGGAAAATAATGTTTAGTACCGAGTTGATATGGTAAATGAGGTAGAGACCTTCCCTCTAGTTTAGGCCGGGTTTTCTAAATATGCTCTAATGAGATGGAAACTCTCCCGCTAGTTCAATAGGCCAGGTTTTTAGAAGCAATCTTCCTATCCCATAACTATGTGCCCACATAGGTCTTAGCTAGTGGATCCACATTATATCTATGTATGTTTAGTTGTACCTTAGGCAAGTATGACGCCTTCTTTCAGTGTGGGGTTATATGACACCACATTCTACGTAGCTCACATGGTCTATGTCGGTTAAGGCAATTCTCCCAATGTAATAAGGTAGTGAATACGACTTGAACCATACTTGTGATTTCTTGACATGTTTACTTAGTAAGAGTGGGGGTATGAGACTTAACTTTTTACATTACACAAGTAGTCTTTGAAGGAAATTATGGATGGGTCCATGATGCTATGATAAGACATGAAGGTATGATATACGTTGATTGGTTTGTTGTTAAGACATGACTCTCCTTATGTATTTGTGATGAACATTATTATTCATTTATGTATGATTGTGGAATATGATGGGATCTAACGTTGATATGGTGTAACTAAGGTGATTCTAAATGGATACTTAGTATAGTTGGCCTTATGGGATGCCAACTATTTATTGCACAAGTATGCTTTTAGGGTTGCTAAGGTGATAGCCTTACTATGTTACAAAAAATCATATGAAGGCATAAATGGTTTTCCAACTTAATAAATGTATTATTTTCACTAAAATGTCCTTTTTAGCATAATAAGTGTTTTATGCATGTTTTCATGGTGCTGTTGTACTAACCCTTTCTCTTCTACATCTCTTATGAGTTTAGGTTCGGGCTGTTGAGGAGCTCTTGGTCCATTATTAAAGGAAACTTGGGTTGCTACCTCCAAGTTTTGGTGAGTCTTCGATTCCGAGTATTGGATGTTATTGATTCTATTTCTACTTTTATTTCCTTGTTAAAGACTATACAATATTTCCTTATGATAAGACTTACTATTGATGTAAGGGTTGAGTCCTAACTTTCGTGCTCTTTTGTTTAGATGGTGTAATGAGACAAGTCTAGCTTCCTATTTTTCGTATATGAAGAAAGTTGTACTTCTATTGTAAAAGTCTTAATTTTTCCGCATTATTCTTATGTCTTATGTAATGAAGATACGTTAAGGGCTTGTATGGGACCCCTTCAAAGTCAAGTACGTTTTGTCACTCCTAGGGGTAGCCTGGGTCATGACTTATTCAATACCATGGAAATGAGATTTCTACAATTGAAAAAAGAAAAAGAAGACTTTTTAAGAAAATGAAATATCTCTTATTTATAAAAATGAAATTATGACTAATAAAGTGTGTATAGAGATAGGAAATCATTTCTCCATCCAATACCCATAGTACCACTAATTGCATATCCACCCTAAGCAACCCAACACTAGTTTATGAAGCGTCTTAAGAAGGAGGATTTTGTATCACTAGAAAACCTCTAGTAAAGGATGAGAATCACCACTACAAAGAATAATTTGTGAATAAATACTAACAAAAAGAGGGAGTTTTATATTGAAATAGGAGGGACAAAATGAGTGTTACCAAAATGTAGATGGGCTTGACACTACTCTTAGTAAGAATCATAACAACATAGGGTTTATTAGAAAGTGGCAAACACAAACATTCATAATTATTGATTTATGTTCTTCTAGTGCTTTCATTCATGATGAATTCACCTTTTTGGTATGAAACGTGTTCAGAAGATGATCCACCCTAAAAAAAATAATGAAAAGATCAAATAAGTTTTATAATCAACAACGGAGGTTTGAGAGAAAGAGAAGTAGAAACATATTATTGTTTAGGGTGGATAAGTTCTCAAACCTCTGTTGTTGATTATAGAACTTACCTGCTCTTTTCATTATCATTTTTTAGGGTGGATCGTCTTCTGAAAAAGTTTAAAACCAAAAAGGTGAATTCATAATGAATGAAAGAACTAGAAGAACAGAAATAAAAAATGATGAATGTTTGCCACTTTCTGATAAACCCTATATTGGTATAATTCTTACTAAGAACAGTGTCAAGCCCATCTACAGTTTGGTAACTCTCATTTTCTCCCTTCTATTTCTATATAAAACTCCATCTTTTTGTTAGTATTTATTCACAAATTCTTTTTTATAGTGGTGATTCTCATCCTTAACTAGAGGTTTTGTGGTGATACAAATCATCTTTGTTAGGACGCTTCATGAACTAGTGTTGGGTTTTTTGGGGTGGATATGAACTTAGTGGGAGTATGGGTATTGGATGAAGAAATGATTTCTTATCCCTTTACAAACGTTATTAGTCAGAATTTCCTTTTATAAACAAGAGATATTTCATTTTCTAAAAATGTATTCTTTTTCTTTTTCAATTGTAGAAATCTCATTTCTATGGTATTGAATATGTCATGATCCAGGCTACCTCCTAGGAGTGACACAACGTACTTGACTCTGAAGAGGTCTCATACAAGCCTGAAGCATCGTTACATAAAACAGAAAAATAATGAGGAAAACTTAAAACTTTTACAACAGAAGTACAACTTTCTTTATATATCTTTAAATCACACTTAGAATTACTACTATAAGAATGAAATAAACAAGATTAATTACTAAATCCACATATATACTATCCCACATATTCATATTTCATAAAGAAACCCATCATTATTTTCATAAAGTTGGGGGCATGAAAAATCACATGGGTTCAAGGGAAATTTAGCAATAAAAATCCTAATTAAACGTCAATTTCATTATAATATAGGATAACCAACATAAAGAAAATGTTTTTGAGAAGAACCCAAGGTTAGAAACAAAACCCTAATTTTGAATAAATTCTCAATTTCGAAAATAGTAGAGGAAGGGATTCATGGGGAAAGAAATCCCATGAATGAAAGTTCTGATACCTTGTTTGAAGCTTTATCACGAAATTAGGATGAAAATCTTGGAGCTTGAAGCCTATCCTTGAAGCTTTTGGTGTTCTTCAATGGAGGAATTTTGCAGAGAGAGAAATATTTGAGTGAATTGGGTTTGGGAGAATAGTTTGGGTTTTTGAGTTTGAATCTAGTAAATGGATGAAAAAGACATAAAAGCCTATTTATATATTACACCTAAACTACCCAAAACACCCCCACATTATTTGGACATAAAAGTGAAAGACTAAACTAACCTTCATTAAAAGAACCTGTTCAAGTTCATGAGACACACCTCACTAGACTTATGGAGCACCACGACTCGTGGTTCTTGTCATGGGGATTGAGGCAGTATCCTCTTTAAGTTTGACAATTCCTACAATAACTAAGTCAAGTCACGATCCCCCTTTGTAAGATCCCGAAAATGACTTAGGTGAAGCTAGAGCCTAACATGGTTATCATGGTGGTCTAAGGTCCTAAATTAGTCTATAATGTGGTATAGAGGAAGTATCTAAGAGTTTAGGTGCATTGGAAGTCAAACGTCAAGGGACGACCAAGACATTCGACGACTAAGTGCCTCATATGTGGTTGTATATGTTTATATGTGATTCATGAGTTTATATTGTCCTTAAATGAGTTTATATGGTGTATATAGGCAGTGTGTCAAGTTTCGTGAAGTTTGGAGGTGAAACGTTCAAGAGCGTCCATGACGTTCGAAAGATGTGCCTTGAAATGACCTTGTGTGTCTATGCATGTTTCGTCGAGTTTTACGTGTTCGTTTTGGACGAAACTCATGTGGGAGGTCCTAAACTTGTATACAAACATATTTGCATAGCAAAACGTCTGGTTACAACTCAATGTAGAACCCACAAGGGGCCCTACAGGAGGACCCCAACTTGGAGCTCAACACTGCCAGGCAGTGCCAAACGACGACCCAAACGACGGCCAGTCAACCAGGCGACGGCCTGTCGATGGGTGGAGTTGATGGAGCCTAAAATAATGCAGGTTTTGGAGCTGCAGGAGCAAACCACGAGACCCCATAGACGGGGCGTGGTCTCACACACGGACCATCGATGGTGGGGCATCGATGGTGCTATGATTTTCCTGCCAGTTTTCTGTTAAGACTTGGGGGTTTTGGGAAATTCACTCCAAGTCTTATAAACGTGGGGACTGTTGGTTTAAGTATTTAGGGGTATTTTAAGAGTATATAAGTGATTAAACTCTCATTTATACCCTAGAACTTAGATCAAAACCCTTTCCCTCCTAAAGTTTCTCCAAAAACCTCCATCAGAGTTCAAAGTGAAGATGAAGCTTGAAGATGGATCTTCAATGGAGTTTCTTATTCAATTAGCATTGGGTTATTCAAATAAGGTATCTGATTTCTTCATCTAAGGCTTGCTATCAACTTATATCCAATTTCAAAGATGATTTTCAAAGGATTTCAAAAAGATGAAAAAGTCCAATTTCTACTCTAAGTCTTGGGTTCTTGCATGAAATGTTTTCAAAGCTTAAGATATGATGTTATTGATGTATAATTTATGTTATCCAATGAAATTCACCATGAACCCTTGATCTTCTAAAATCTCAAAATTTCACTAAAGTATGGGTGAATTGATTATGCTTTGATATTCATGAATTCATGGGTAGATTGTTTTGGGCTTTTGATTCATGTATAGATTATTTATGTATGGTGTATAGGCTGTTTCAATTTGATCAATTTAGTAATGAATACTCTTAGATCTATTTCATGTTTAGCTTATTGAATTGATATGAACTAAATGCTTATAGATTCTAGTGTAGATTTCTATGGGCTCTCTAATGATGTAAGGATTGTATTGAATTGATATCTAATTGGTCTTAGATTGAAAAATCTATATTAAATGGACTTAGATTCATTGAGTATTATGATTTATGCTTTGAATTGATGTTCATGGCCATGGGTAAGGGCCTTATGATATTGAATTGGATGATTTAGCTTTGGATTGAAGTGGTGAGATCAAGTGGGTGGTATGCTGCCCTAACTCTTTTATTATTATGTATAGCTATTGTAATTTATCTCTTATGTGTGATTGGTATGGTCCACTTATGGTGACGCTGTTATGTGAATGATGTGACCTTGTCGCGTTACTTTATGTAATATGATGATCATGGCCTTGTTGGCACTACTTAAAGTATTATGTTGATTTGTTAGTTGATTATTTGAAGTATGATCATATAATGTGAAAGTATGTGTTCTCTTATTAATGCTATTTAGGTGATCATGTTATACTTTGACTATATGTTAAGTGTGTAGTCTTAGAGTTGATACATGATTCTTCCTAATTGGTTATGGAGTCTTATTATGACTATAATGATGATGTTAATGTAATGTATAGGTTGACATAATAATGATAAGGGTTGTTCCTATGTGCTTCTAGAATGACATGTAATATGTGCTAAGGTGAAGTGTGTTGTGTCTTGGTTAGGTAGACTTGTGTCCCTTACTTGATGCTTGTATGAATATGAATATGTGATGTCTTGACTTTGGAAGCTAAAGCGTCTTAGTCTTAAATGTATGAATGATGTGAGACCTTGAATGATGATAAGAAGGTCCTTTATGTGAAACCTTGAACCTAGAAGGTAAGGTTATGGAACTTGAATTCGAAAGCCGTAATGGTATCCTTCATGTAATGTAATGATGGACTTAAGGTTGATTGGCTGGAACGACATCATATCAATACTTAGGAAAGTCATGATGATCTTCTTGTCGCCATTGGAAGGCATTCCCTAGAGGACCTCTTTGGTAGGGTAAATGTGATTGGGTTATGAACATGATGTAAAACCCTTTGAATGAACCTTAATGTGATGTACTCTATGAGAACAAAGGCTAGCACCGAGTGAATATGGGAAGGGAAGTAGCTCTAGTTAAAGAATGAGGCTAGAGTACAAATAAGGCCTTCATATTCTTTAACCATGTGCCTACATGGGATGTGTCCAAGTTCTACCCCTTGGTAAGTAGAACAACCTCATCGGAATAGGATAGAACTCCGAATTCCATGCTTTGCTAACATGGTCTATGTCGGTTATTGCCTATTCTCATCATGTGGGATACTTATTATCATTAGAGAAGTTCTATGAAGTTTAGGCGGTGGTATGGGACGCTATCTAGACATTGCACAATAGGCTTTGAAGATGTTAGTGAGAGTCCCTAGGTCTTACCCAAGAACATTACTTGAATGTCCTTATGTGATGAATGTCTCTTAAATGAACTAAGGAATTTAATGACTTAAGTTAAGAAAGAATGTTAAATGAATAAGTTATTATCTAGAGTAGTTAAGGGTTGTCTAGTTAAGGTATGAAGGGGGCATAGGGATGGTCACTTCATCTCTTACTTAGATAAGTCTTAATAATGATTCTAGTTAATGAATGTGACTGATTATGTAGGCATGATCCATACTTAGGTAAGTCTTAAGAACTACTTAGGTAATCTTGAAGAGGTCAATTATGGACATTCTCTTCTTGAGCTACTTGAGTAGGTCATTGGATAACCTTTGAAAGGAGAATGTCATATTCTATGTGTGCTAATGTATTAGGTTAGAATGATTCTAACTTAGGTAATCTATAGGATCCCTTGCATGTGTGTGAAAGGGATTGTATGGGCGGTCTCTCCAAACTCACTCAAGTGAACCTTGGAATCACCTTTAGTGGAAGGTCTCATGTTGATGTGCTTGATGTATTGTAAGTGAATGTGTCTCATTCTATGTAGTCTTGAGGATCATTTAGGCATGCTTAGAGAGGGTGTATGGACGGTCTCTCTTTGTATGACTTAAGTGAGTCTTAGGATAACTTTTAGTGGGGTGACTACATGCTAGAAGGTGCCTTAAACGAAGGAAGGCAACTTCACTGAACAGTGAAGGAATTTACTGTAACAGTGATTTGAGTTACTGGAAAGTGGCTCCTAAAATTATGATATTTGGCTTAAATGATTTCTTATGCATTTCTAAGTTGTAAATGCTGTTATTATGCTTATAATATGATGTTTTAATCTAAATTCATGAAAAGCATGTTATTAACTAAATGTCCCTTTTTCATTGTTTTTGCATGGCTTCCATACTTAGTACATATAATGTGCTAACCCCTTCTTTTCCCTTTTTGACTAAAGTGTAGGGAATTGGAAGTCTTGATGTGACATGAAAGACGGATAGGTTTCTAAGGGTTGAAGATGATGTATTGGTGAGTCCTCATTGATTAGAGGACAATATCCACTTGTTCTTTAATGTCTTAAGTCTTTATTTTATTTCTTGTATGTGCTTAGTCCAAAGTGTTGTATACTCTAGATGGTTCAAAGGGATGTTGTAAAGGTTTAATGTTTTAATAAAAGTCTTCCGCTTGTTTATTGTTTATAGAAAGAGTTCTTCGTGTGTGAAGAAAGTTTTAAATTCTTACTCATTTTTGAATGTTTATTATGCAATGAATGATACGAGTGTCATAGATGAGACTTCTTGAAGTCTCATTTGCCGTGTGACGAACTCAAGGATACTCTAACTTCTAGGGTGTACTTGAGGATTGTTACAAGCTTGGTATCATATCATAAGGTTTGGGAGTGTTGTAGTTGTCTCATGAACCCCATCTAATAGAGTCTTGTTTATAATGTGAAGTGCGCCACATTATCAATAGGAGGCTATTGGGTGCTAGGAAAAAGTTTCACTTCTTCATTCATCTAATCATGCCTAAGAGCCTTATATATGGTGTCCTTTCCTTGTCTCCCTTATGTGCTTGGTCATTTGAGTGTGACCTTATGAAGATTGGGTTGAGGGAGAGAAAAGATGAGATGTGGCTTGTTAGATGATCTGTGAAGGATGATGTTGGTGACCTTAGATTGGTTTAGTTACCTTTTGAAGGGTAGTGTAGTTGGAAAGAATGGTAAAGTATAAAGTTAGAAGTGTAAAGGAAGTGAAGAGACTTGAAAGAGTAATGGTGAGTTTCTCCCAGTAAGGGGGATGTATTAGTTATATGGTTGAAACTTTGAGAGTCTTTAGTTTTCATGAGCTAGACTTTGGGTGAGAAAGTATTAGTAAGGTTTAAGGTGCCTTGAGGGAGTTCCTTGTGGTAGATGTTATGTTGACCTTAGAATGGG